>CAUYLG010075151.1:0-24462 GCA_963573385.1 Cacajao melanocephalus | reverse complement strand
AGGAAGCGATCTTTCAAAGTATGATAAACCTGGTTTTAAAATAATTCAGAAAATTTTTTACACTTCACAATGCTTATGCAAGCATCTGAGATTCTGTCTTGTCAATGAGAATAAAAACCTAAACCTACAGCAACTAGGGAAAAAGGAAGAGGAAAAATAAGACCAGTTGAGACTCTATTATGTTGCAGACACTGTATTATATACATTACTGATGCTACTTCATTCAGATATTAAACAGAATGTAGAAAAAGAAATACTTCTTTCTGCTACCATCAGCAGGACCTAAATTTTCCGGTATGCTTTGGAATGCTGTTTTTCTTAAAATTAAAAAAAAAATTGACTATGGCTTCATACACAGAATGCATAACGTCTGGCATCTGGTTTTGCACAAGACATTAATTTTTGTACTTTAATAAAAATTGCCAAGTATGACCTTAGCATGATCCGATAGGGGATCAAAAGGTTACACAGACATTTTCCTTTTGTTTGTTTCAGTCCCTCTTGAACTCTTTATCAACTACTACTTGGCATTTTGAATGGGAAGGTGTCACCGTTCATCAAATTAAAATGCACATACAAATGCATTTTAATGTGCAACGTACATTAAAAAGGCTCCCACAGAAATTATATGATCCAGCTTTACAATGTAATTTTAGCATTAAGGCATTTTATCACAATAGAATTACCAGCTCTAATTTGTTTATTTCTTTTCCCCCTATCAATTAGTCTTCCGCCAGACCAGCAAGTACTTTTTCTTTTATTAATGGCACAATGGTAAAATAGTTACTAAGATGGGCATGGTTTGGGCCTCTGAGCTTTCAATAAATAAAGTAAATGAAGTAGAAAATGCTTCTTAGGTGCCCATCTCAAGCTCTGTATGGGGCATGGAGAGAAACCCCCACAGGAGGGGTTTACATAACTCAGCTTGATAAGGGACCCTTCTAAGAAGTAAATGTTCACACTTTATGATATAGACTAAATAAATATATCAAGGAGATTAAAGGTTAAAAATTTGAAAGATATTGCCTTATGTCAGCTCTTGCTACGTAGTTCCTTCTCTGGATAACTGAGGTCATTGTATTACTTATCTACAGATGTGCAAAAATTTCTCCAAAACATAGCATCTTAAAACATTTATTATCTCTTTCTTCCTCTGGGGCAATAGGAGTCCAAAAGTGGCCTAGATGGATGGTTCTGGCTCAACATCTCTTACAAGGTCATAGTCAAGCTGTTGGTCAGGCCTGCAGTCAGGCAGAACTGGAGGATGAGCTTCAAGCTCACTCAAGTGGTCACAGGCAGGCTTCAGCTCTTCACTGGCTGTGGCTGAATATCTGTTTCTTGCCGGGTAGACCTCTCCATAGTGCCGTTCACAACATGGCAGCTTGCTTTCCTCAGAGCAAGCGATCAGAACAGAGACGGTATCCAAGACATAATCCATGTCCTTCTGTAAGTTACTCTCACAGGTGACAACATCAGATGTGGTACATTCTATTCACTAGACATGAGTCACCAAGTCCAGCCCATACCCAAACTGAGAACAGGAAGACTCTACCACTTGAAGGGAGAAGTACAAGATAATTTGTGGTAATACAGTTAAAACCACCACGGCCAGATAATCAGAAACTTTAGATCATTCCTGGTCCAGATCTGGTACCAGTTCTGACTTCTTCCCCAAGTTTCCTCCAGGGACTGGCACCTCCTCCCTCTGGATGTGGTATCCATATACAATTTCAAAGATAATTTCATTCTGAAGCAACAGTAAACTCACAGAAATAAAAATAAAAACATACTTTAACTTATAGCCATTTTCTAGTGGTTTGGAATGCAAACTTTAGCACCAAACTATCTAGTTTGAATACTGGCTTTGCCATTCATTTGCTGTGCAACTTTGAAAAAAGATTTAAACTGTGCATTCCTTAAATTTCTTATTTGTAAAATGCAGACGAACACACCTACTTGTTAAGTCTACTGAGATGACGAATTATTTTATCATATATAAAATACTTAGGGCATTCCCTGTGATATAGTAAATCTTTATTAATCAATATCATTATTTTTATTATTATTATTTTTACTGAAGTCATCCCCACCCATTAGTTCCAATCATGGTATGCAAAATGGGAATGCATTTCATAGATAGAAGAAAATAGTAATGAGCTAGGCTCTGTTTTAGGCATCAGACATTCAATAATGAACAAAACTGTTGAAAATCCTGCCCTTTGGGAACATCTGTATTTATGAGTTTTGCCCACATTACTCATGGTTTTTTCCATAGGTTTGCTAAGAAAGATAAAATGAGGATAACTGAGTAATGTTGATAGCAAAGCTGAACACACAGAGGAGGTTCTGCCTGGGGTGTGATCTAAAGAGTACGCTGTTCATGGCTAGGTGCAGTGGCTCATGCCTGTAATCCCGGCACTTTGGGAGGCAAAGGAGGGCAGATTGCTTGAGCTCAGGAGTTCCAGACCAGGCTAAGCAACATGGTGAAACCCTGTCTCTACAAAAAATACAAAACTAAGCTGTGCATGGTGGTGCGCATATGTAGTCCCAGCTACTCTGGAGGCTGAGGTGGGAGGATCGCTTGAGTTCAGGAGTTGGAGATGGCAGTGAGCTGGGATGACACCACTGCACTCCCGTCGGGGAAAAAAAAAAAAAAGAGTATCCTGTTCCCAGCTTTGTATGTTCCCAAGAACAAAGGAGAACAAGTTGTGGCTTTGCCACTGACCTGATGTGTTCTGTTCATGTGAGCAAGTCATTTAATCTTTCTCAGGGTGGTTCCCATTTGCAAAATGAGAAGTGCATTCATTTCATGCTTACATTCTTGTTTGATTTTTTTTTTTTTTTTTTTTGAGGTAAAGTCTTGCTCTTTTGTCCAGGCTGGAGTGCAGTAGCATGATCTCAGCTCACTGCAACCTCCGCCTCCCAGGTTCAAGCGATTCTCCTGCTTCAGCCTCCTGAGTAGCTGGGATTACAGGCACATGCCACCACACCCAGTTAATTTTTGTGTTTTTGGTAAAGACTGGGTTTCACCATTTTGGTCGGGCTGGTCTTGAACTCTCGACCTTGTGATCCACCTGCCTCGGCCCCCCAAAGTGCTGGGATTGTAGGCATGAGCAACTGTGTCCAGCTCTCTTGTTTGATATTTTAAAAATTGTGTTCTCAAAAAGACTGGAATTCCTCAGGAATGCTTCTCGGATTCTGTAAATATTTTATTGGAATCTTTATTTATTTATAAATATTTTATTTTTTAAAACTTTCATAAACAGTACATACAATCAAATGAACTATTTAGTATACTAAATGTTAATATTATTAGAGACTATATGGGTTAAGATTTGTTCTTAATACTTTATTTAATAAAAAGAAAAAAAATGCCATACAGCTGAACTTACAAAATTGATATTAAGTTTTACTTTGCTCTGTTTCATACATTGCAGTTCCATATAAATGTTGAAAACAGGGTCCAATAAAATGAATTTGCAATTCATTTTTCTGTATAATAACGACTAAAATTTTGAGCCATCATTATTTCCCAGAACCTTCCTTACGTGTATAGTATTTCATTTTAATTTAAAAACAATTCTATAATAATGGGATTTGTATCTTACTGACAGAAAGTAAAGAAACTTACTGACAGAAAGTAAAGTTATAAAGGTAAAGTAACTTGCTAAGGTCATCTGACTTATAATAGTAGACCCAGAATTTAAATTGAGATCTAGAAATATATGTTTTACTACCACACTAATTATTTGTAGAATCTCTTATTAAACTAACCACTATATTAATCTCTTTTCATCTGTCATATGCCACACTAGCTCTTCTTATTGAAGGGTGTCAGCTTAGAAGTTTGATGGTGGAATTCCAATGTAAATGACTTCTCAAGAGACATGTCAAATAAACTGCCATGATTTTAAATAAAAATTTATTCATCTTTTCCTGTTTCAGGCCAATAATCAGTTGCAAAAACTACGTTGCTTATTGGGTTCTTCCACCTCCAATGACATGTTAGATGATCAATGGCCAGTGACTTTCTAGATCTCAGGCTCAGGCTGTGTTAATGGTAAGTTACCACACTGACTCCTCCTGACCTTGGAAAGAAGTGTGGTATGAAGATGAAAGATTATGATATTAGAAAGGCTTGGAGAGATGGCATCTAACACATGCCTTTCATGTCATCTGTGAGCCAATTACGTTGCTCTCCCATGCTCCCTGAAGTCACTCTTACACATTACAGCTTCAAGAAGATAAAGAATGAAGGGCCTTGGTTCGGAGCACAGACTGCTTGAGTCATTTCCCAGCTCATTTATGATGGTGCTGTCAGGACCATCTAAACAACTCAAGAGGTCCTGTTCCAGTTATAGGAGACAGCTATTATTGGCAATTAATAATGATAATAATAATGCCATTATTGTGACATAAGAAAACCCTGCATTGCCTCTATGCTAGTGACTGTACTTTCTGCTCTTCATCCTCATGGCCATAACACCCTCTGTACTTTTGATGCAGCCCTGCACATTCTATACTTCTGCTCCTCTTGCACCAGGTCCCTCTCACACGTAACCAACTGTTTGCATTGTGACCATAATGATATTTCTAAAGAATAGACATGCTCTACCACTCTCCACTCTCCTGGGGAATTTCTGCAGTGGCTCCTTTTACATCTATATTCCTCAAACTTGCATTTGAGGTCTTTACAAGCTAGTCCCAGTTTACTTTTCTAGAAAATTTTACCATTATACTTCTTGTATCTTAAACTCCAGTCTTGATTTAAAACTTAAGCACACAATTCTAAAATTATCATTTTATACTCCGTGGTGCCTAAAACAGTGCCTGATACAGCATAAGCACCAATACTTAAGTGTTGAAGAAAATTTAAAAATATGGTCTATGAATAGGTATGATCATTGTTAACATTAAATACAAATTCTTAAACTTTTAATACATTAAACTGTAGTAGAAAAACAGAACATTGAGTTATATTGCCATAGTGAATCTCAGTCTCAAACCTTCTTAGAATTTTACTTGATTGACACAACAATAAGTAAATATTCAGTAGATCAGGAGACTTAAAGAAATTTGGTAAACATTCTCAGGTCCCAGATTTAAGCTGTGAATTAATGACTGGAAATTTGAGAAAAGTGGCTTCCTAAATCGTACATGCCACATTTCTTGTTTTCTGCAGCTTGATTAGCTTACGGTTGAGCAGCACAATTAATAGCTACTACCTTCGTAATGCATGTGAAAAGTAATATTTTGTCTAGCTCTGTGGGTGTCATTAAGCTAGCAAAACATTCTACTTGGCATTATCCTGACACCAGTCAATAAAGCCATCAGGCAAATGAAACTACTTTTGTGATAAGCAACACAGTAATCGAAAATTGCCATTCTTTCTTTTCCCCAGGAAAACCTGAAACTTTCATTTCAACCTTTTTTATATCACCAGGAAGAACTGAATATTTATAAAACAAGGAAAGGGCACCATCCAGGTGTCATTTTTCTCAGTGAATTATACACAATGAAGAATAATAAAACAGTTTCAATGTAAACTCAAGTTGCTGCCATTTAGCACTAATTGTTTAGGCATTTATTCAGTTCTACAGGCAAATGTATGGGCAATGATGTCAGAGAGAAATGTATCATGGTACATTTGGAGGCAATAAACTGGTCAGGTATGAACTTTCTTTTCGTTAGAGTCCAGCAGTTAGTGGATAAAGATGACGACTGAGTGATCTAGGCTTGAGGGCTAGACCAAAGGATTGGAATCATCTCAATTGAGGATAAATCTGTGGTACAAAGCAGGATTCATTTTACCCTAAAGGAGTTGAAAGCAGAACTCTAGATCAACATGGTCAAGTGAACATACAAGTTTAATGTTGGTCTCTCCCAAAACTACACTGGATGACAAAAAAGTTAATGTGAAAAACACACACACACACATATACCCACACACACAACTGTGTCAAAAACAAAAAAGCAATATCTATGGAAGACCAAAAAAAAAAAAAAAAAGAAGGAAAAATGTCTAGATGGTATAAATTAAGTAATATGTGACTAACGAAGAAACTCATCAAGGATCAATTGATGTTTGAGAAACATATCAATAAAAGAGAAGGCTCAAAATGTAAAAACTATCACCTGACACTGGAAGATACAAGAAATTTTCATAACGACAAATGGAATTTTAAATAGTTCTAATTAGGATCGTCAGAAAATTTATGAAGAGTATTATATTCACAAAATGCAATAATATTCTGTGAAGAAAAGTTACTACTGATTGATTCAGAAAGCAAAAATTACAGTTCCTAAAATTTACAAAGTATGTATCAAATTTTATATCAAAATATAAATTTTTTAAATCAATAAAAGGATAAAATAACAGATTGAAAGTGAATATATATCAGATCAAATTAATGCTCTGTTATATAAATCTAGGAAAAATGTTACAATATGAATAGAAAATACATGAGAAAATATTAGAGATCTGGAAAACAGATCCAGAATAGACTATTCATATTCTAGGCTAGACTCCTGTATTCAATTTGTTTTTACTTTAACAGGCAATGTGATTGAGATTAAATTTGTTAGCTTTGATTTTGAGTTTTGCAATAGTTTTTCTTTTGGGCCAATGAAATTCTCCTTTTGAATTCATGTATTTATTTTATTTTATTATGGTCAAATACTACTCTGAATATTTGCAATGTATATTCTATTTTGTAGATATAAATGTGGCTGATAGGTAGACAGAAAGATAAAACTCATGCTGTCTTATTCAAAAAAAATTATTAATTTGGAGAGTGTACTCTGTTTAGGATAAGCTAAGATATGCTGAAGCAAAAACTTTTCATCATTTTATCTCTCCTTCGTGCCCCCTGTCTAATATGCTCTGTGTATAGGAAGGAACACGTCTAAGCTCTACCACAGCCACTCAAGACCCTGATGGAGAGGCCTGTTCTTGTGGCCACACCAAGTGGAATGTGCACAGTTGATAGGACTGGTACGATGTTGCTGAAGGATGATGTGCCAGCCTCTTCCATACTTTGGGCTGGAGGTAATGTCCTACATTTCCGCCTACTGGCAATTTGCCAGAAGTAGTAATATGATCCTACCTAAGTAAAAGGCATCTAAGAAAGGTGAAAAAACGGAAGATTTGTGACTAACACTCTTTCTACCATGGTGTTTTGAAGGGTTATGTTATGACTAGAGCACCACACAGTGGTTAAGGCATCAGGTTCTGGAGTCAGACTGCCTGGGTCTCACTTACTGTGTTAGTCAGCTTGGGTTGCCGTAACAGAATACCATAGAATGGGTTGCGTAAACAATGTAAATTTATTTTCTCATAGTTCTGAAGGCTGAAAAGTCCAGGATCAAGGTGCCAGCAAATTCAGTTTCTGGTGCGGCCTCTCTTCCTGGTTTGTAGACAGCCACCTTCTGCAATGTGCTCTCTTGTTCCTTGGGGCTTGTACACACAGAGAAAGATCTGTCTCCTCTTATCGGGCCACTGATACTACTGCATTAGCACCCCAGGGCCCCACTCTTATGACCTCATTTAAACTTAATTACTTCTTTAGAGACCTTATTTCCTATCTCCAAATACAGTCGTATTGAGTTTTAGAGCTTCAGTATTTAAATTTTTGGGGGACACAATTCAGTTAATGGTACTTACGATACCTTCTCTATGCTGTAGCTATAGAATAGAAATAAGTGAGATACTTACTTCATGTGGTTGTTATAAGAACAAAATATTTTAATACAAATGTAACACTCAAAATAGGGCCTAGCACTTAGTAAGTACCCAATAAATATTACCTATTAGCAAATTATCATTTTTATGCATAAGACATTTTAGACATACCATATTATTACAATATGTTGTTATTTACATGAAATTTCCTAACTGTCATATTCTTGGTGAGGATCATTAAGATAGAGATTTTAAGTAAATCTCTTACATATCATTTGAACTGAGGGAGGGGAATGCCAGATAAATACCTCTTTGAATGAAAGAATGAAGAGTTTGTTGAGAAACAGCTTTAGCTAACAGTGGCAGGAGTAAGAGCCAAGCATAATGAGGCCAACATGGTAACTAAGCCCCAGGAGCAGAGAGGAATTCTGCCTATGGCTTAACAGTTCCCTCAGCTTTGCTTCTCTCTAAGCTCCCCTAGGTTTGTTCTATCAATCTTATGTATAACAGTGATTTACTTTAAGTTAAATATTAAGGTACTGGTTTAATAAATGTCTAACCTCATAGCACAATGCCACTAAATATTTCCAAATACAACACACACAAAATGGGTATCAGTTTACAAAACAGTATAACCCAGCTTTGGGCCCTTGTTTCAGAGGAGACATTCCCAGTAGGGTACCATGGACCGCTCACAGAAAATTGGTTGACAGTGAAGGGTTTTGTGTATTTACATCTTTTTACCTGCTAAGTTACTTCTCTTGCGATTTTTTCTTTGGCTCTAATTTTTTACTGAAAACAATGATAGTAATAATAATAAAAAACTCAGCATTTAGCATCATTTGGGTGCCAGGCATCTGGCTTGAGGTTCTTTATATGTGTCTCATCATATTCAGACACTTTCACTCTACTCTGTAAGGTACTTCTTTTTTTTTTTTTTTTTTCTTCCTTGAGACCGAGTTTCACTCTTGTTGCCCATGCTGGAGTGCAATGGTGTGATCTCGGCTCACTGCAACCTCTGTCCCCCAGGTTCAAGCGATTCTCCTGCCTCAACCTCCTGAGTAGCTGGGATTACACCATGTCCAACTAATTTTTGTATTTTTAGTAGAGACGGGGTTTCAATGTTTGGCCAGGCTGGTCTCAAACTCCTGACCACAGGTGATCCACACACCTCGGCCTCCCAAAGTCCTGGGATTACAGGCGTGAGCCTTATAGAGGTGCCCGGCCTCTCTAAGGTAATTCTTATTTCCATTGTAAGGATAAAAACACCACTGAGCCTTGGTTTACTTTACTATCACATTTTAGACTATGATTTGGACTGAGAACTGACTCCAAAGTCCATATCTTCCCCCCTGGGCTGCTGGCCCAGGTATACAGATAGCATATTAGTAAAAAATAAAGTACAGTATATGAATAAAGTATTTTAATGTTTTGAACTGTGTTTATGAAATACATTCTTTAATTTTACTTGTTCTTAGGGGCTAAGTTAAAGTCTCAGGCCACGGAAAAAGGTTTCTGAACATTCATGTCAGAAAACAAAATAAAACACGATTTAGATATCTTGGTGGGATTGAATTTAGAGAACATTCTCCTTGGAGTCATACCTATATTGAATCTATCTAGATTTCTTCAGTTAAATACCAATAACAGTCTTCCCTGGTTTTCTTATTCTGGGTGATTTTCTTTGAGATTATATTTCACCTTTGTTGGCAGCAAGCTGAACATTCCCACATTATCATATTGTTTATTTTATTTTGTTTGCTAATGCACTGTCACTGCTAGGAAAACTTCACAGCTTTGAATATGAATGTAACATCTGGTTTCGTTTCAATAACATTTCATGCTGCATATGCCAATATGATTTTTTTGTGTGTGTACTTCAACAAAAACGTCTCATATAGTCATTCTAATTGAAAGCTGATTTCCACATTCCAGTTGCAGAATGCCATGGCTTTGCCCTGTTTTTTTCTTTTCTTTGTTCTTTTTGAACTTAGATAGAAGTATAAATATGTGTTCTAAATACATCCTATGCTGCTTCCTCCACTTTGTCATAACTTTAATCTGTAAACGTGCCATGTCCTTCATTTGTCAGATTTTGGGGACTCTGGGCAACAAGTAAAATATCACTTTCTCTGTGCTATCTAAATTTATATATTAAGACAATTTGTGACATGTTTTGGCATATGATTCATCTCTCATCCAGAAAATCAAAATCACATATTCTGATAAAAGTCATACAGTAAAGACTTTTGATCACTCTTGTATACTATAAGATTTTAGCAGGCAGATTTAAAAAACACACCCTGATGTGATATTTATTGGAGCAAGGGTAGAAGGCAGAGTTGCTATCCACATATGCAATTCATAGGTTATAGATTTCTGTGTATAGGTAATGATGCCTGGATTCATAGAAATATCCCTCACACACAGCTACAAGTTTAAGATAGTGAGGTTATATTTAAAATAACCTTCTCCAAAAACTTTTCACGTCTTTCATAGGCTAAGCCATGTGAACAACTAAAGATGTATAAACACAAACTTTTCTTTCTTCTAGGAGATTTGCTTAGTTAGGAGAATTAAAACGATGTGCTTACAAAGAAGGAAAATGAAAACTAAAGTCAATATATGAGGGCTAATTAGTGAAATCTTTGCCAGTACTATGGAGATTTAGAAAATAAATAAAGTATATTTGGTTAAGTATCAGGAAGAAACACAAGAGAATAAAAATTGGACTTTAGCAGTGGATATTACATTTGTATTCCATGAATAGAGGGAAGCATTCTAGGCAAAGGGAATGTATTAATAAAACATCTGAAGAATGTGGAGAAATTCAAGGTGTTCAAGGATGTAGTTTTCTATACAGCATGCTTCACCATCCTGGCAGCCTGAGGCTGGCTCACAAGTGTACCCAAATGCTGTTTAGCTACACTTGGGGATGGCCTGGGTTTTTCAGGCCCTAGGACCCGCAGGACAAAGGAGCTTTGTACATTGCTTCTAAAGAGCCTTCGATATTAGCTCTGCACCATTTTCTAAATATGCTATGATTTGCATAATATTTTGAATAATGTTGAAGCTGTATCTAGATCATTCTAACTAGATTAGAGGTTCAAGAAAATAATTAGCTTTCAAAGATGGACTCAGTTCTTGTTGCACAAGGTGTATACACACATTTATATTAATACATATAAATGTATTATGCATATACATACATACGTATACTCATTTTATCCTCAGAGCAAGCCTATTGGGTAGCAGAATACAAACTATTTTCTCTTCTTGCAGCTATGAAACTGTTGATGATGACTGAGCTGCTGGTAAGTGGCAGAAGCTACATCAACTTCTCTAATTCTCCTTGCAAGGCAAGGAAATGCACCACCACCACCAAGAAAAAAAGCTTTATAATTACGTAAACTTTCTCAACATGTCATTTCTGGAACTTTCTAGTGGTAAGCATGAGAACTCCGAATCTCTTAGGCAAGATAGGAAAATACCAAGCATGGCTTTAATACATATTAGAAAATTAAAGACTCAATTATGAAAAAGGTTTATGTATCTTTTCATATATCTGTATCTAAACACACACATACTAGATATTTTAACAAACTACTTTTGGTCATCTTCATTTCTCTCTCTCTCTCTCAAATGCTCAGGATTCACAACGTGTTTTTTTTTTTTTTTTTTTTTTGAGACAGGGTCTTGCTCTGTTGCCCAGGCTAAAGTGCAGTGTTGTGATCTTGGCTCACTGCAACTTTCACCTCCTCTGCTCAAGCCATCCTCCACTTCAGCCTCCAAAGTAGTTGGGACTACAGGCACACACCACCACACCTGGATAATTTTTGCATTTTTTTGTATAGATGGGGGTTTGCTTTGTTGCCCAGGCTGGTCTCAAATTCCTGGGCTCAAGCAATCTTCCCAACTTGGCCTCCCAAAGTGCTGGGAGTAAAGGTGTCATCCACCGTGTCTGGCCAAAACCTGCTTCTAAAAAACCTTTCTTCTATATGTTTTGATTTTCAAAAAATATCTTGAATCTGGAAATTTATTTATTTATTTATTTATTTATTTATTTATTTATTGAGACGGAGTTTTACTCTTGTTGCCCAGGCTGGAGTGCAATGGCATAATCTCGGCTCACCGCAACCTCTGCCTCCCAGTTCAAGCGTTTCTCCTGCCTCAGCCTCCCAAGTAGCTGGGATTATAGGCACACTCCACCACGCACAGCTAATTTTGTATTTTAGTAGAGACAGGGTTTCTCTCCATGTTGGTCAGTCTGGTCTTGAACTCCCGACCTCAGGTGATCCACCTGCCTCAGCCTTTCAAAGTGCAGGGATTACAGGCATGAGCCACCTTGCCCAGCCAGAACCTGAAAAAAATTCTAATGAAATTGATTGTGAGTATATCTCACAATCAATTGTGGATATACTTTTTAAAACCTCTGTCAGAAATTACAAAAAAGTTGCTTACTATTGAAATATTTGAATGTTTGACATTTTGCCTTCCTGTGCAAATTGATTACATTTCATTCTTATAGACATATTTTATAAAATAGTTTAAGGTTTACAGTGTTAAAAGAAAAACCTTACCCAATTAAATTTAACATTATTTAATTGAGCAAAGAACGATTTGCAAATCAGGCAGACTCCAGAGCCAGAGTAGGGCTCCAGTGTAATCCTGTAGCGGAAGATTTATGGACAGAAAAAGGAAAGTGCTGTGCAGAAAATGGAAGTGAGATACAGAAACAACCAGATGGGTTACACCTTGGCATTTGTCTTATTTCAACAGGGTTTGAACAGTTGGCCCCCTTTGATTGGTCAAGACTCAGTGACTGGCACAAAAGTAGGTTGCAGTCTGTTTACATCTTTACTTAGGTTATAGTTCACTATGTACAAAGAAACTGTTAGGCTGAACTTAAAATATGTAAAGAAACAGCTTTAGGCTAAACTTGATTTAATAACAGAAAAATTGAGAAGGTAGTACAGGGAGTTTTCATATTCCCTGTACCCAGTTTTTCCTATATTAACATCTTACTTTTTAGTATGGAACGTCTCTTACAATTAATAAACCAGTATCGATACACTATTATTAACTAAAATGCCTATTTTATTTGTATTTCCTTTTTTACCTAATGCCTTTCTACTATTCTAGGATACCATCCAAGACACCACATTATTAATGCAATTACTTTTCATGTCTCCTTAGATTTCTCTAAATTGTGACAGTTTCTCAGACTTTCTTTATTCTAAATAACCTTGAAAATTTTGAGAAAATACTGGGCAGGTAGTGTGTAGAATGTTCTTCTCTTGGTTTTTGTCTGATCCTCTTCTCATGATTAGATGAGGGTGGTGGCTTATTCTGAGAAAGATCTCAGAGGTAAAGGGCTGTTTTCATCACATTGTATCTAGAGTACATATCAACATGACTTACTGATATTGATGTTAACCTTGATTGCTTAGCTTGAGATAGTGTTTGTCAGTTTCATTCATTGTAAAGTCACTTTCTTTTTCCTCTCTCCTATATTGTACTCTTTGGAAGAATGTCGCTACCACAGCCCATGCTGAAGGAGGGGGAGGTTAGGCTCCATCTTCGGGAGAATGCAGCATCTGAATAAATTATTTGGAATTCTCTTGCATGAGAAATGTGTCTTTTTTCTTTTCTTATTTACCCACCCAAACACTTATTTCTAGCAACATGGACTCATGGATAAGTATTTTATACTTTGGGTTATATCCAATACTACTTTTTAATTTTGTTGCTCAATTTCTCTAGCTTTTCTGTTGGGAGATCTATTATTTAGCTTCTGTATCCTTTTGAAAATTTCTCATTTTCATGGATTGTTATTTCTCCTTGAACACTTCCTTACTTTCTGGCACTATGAAATACTCAATATTCATCTTGTGTAACTCCTGCCCCAGTGCCAGAATCAGGCATTTATTTATCTAATGATCTTTGGTTCCGTTTAGTGAAAAATTGTAGTAGAAACCAAGATGTGGGCATTAAGTGTGTTTATTGCTACTAGGGTGCCATTTTTCCTAGGTTCCCTCTGTTGATAATGCAATGGAATATATGTATGCATACTAACATGTTTATATATTTACATCTATAAATATTTTATATGTAACCATCTGTATCTGTATTAAGTTTAAAGAAAATTAAAATATTTTACCCCAAAATATATTTCTATAATATTTTGAAATGGCTGCTGCTTGGCCAGCAGGCAGAAGTGGTCTTGCAAAGTTGTCTTCAGTGGGGAAAATTTGAATCTAGGAAAGCTCTAATGCAGCTGTGACCCCTCTTTTTTCTATGACTTTCCACAGATCCAGGAGAGATTGAGAGGCTAATACCTTTAAAAGTCTGAAAAAGAAACATTTACCACCATTCTCTCTGAGGGAGTCTTTACCCACATAACAAGGTCATCTTTGTTAGCCAAGCCTCTTTTCCTCCTTCCATAGCCTGTTTTACCAGAATCTAAGACCCTATCCTTTCTGTAACCTCAAAATGGTATATACATTTCTGTAACTCAGTGGGAAGATTTCTGAGTATACAAGTTAAGTAAATTTGATGTATTTTATACTATTAAATCAATCTGCCTTTTGTCAGTTATTTTTTTAGTGAACCTTTAGGGGGCCAAGAGCCTATAACCCCCATAAGCTAAATATGGGTTCATACTGATCTTTGTAATTCTAACCCATGACCACTTTGTAAACCAAAAATGCAATTCTAAGCCCCCCAACCAACTGAATGGGCCCCCCTTTCAGCCAAGGAGACCAAAAGAAACCTGAGAAACAAGTTCAGGTCATGACAGAAGCGGGGAAGAAGTTAGGCATGTCTCATTATACTCTCCTCCTTTTGAAGTTCAGGTACAATGACTAGCATTAGTATTAACATTATTTTGAAATGGTGCTGCAAAGCTCTCTTCTGTGGAGGAAATTTACATCCTATAAAACACATCCTTCCCTTTTCAGTTTTTTTCCTGACACAAGAGAGATTTAACTAAAAGTCTAACACTTTTTAAAGCTTGACAAAATACATTAACCATCTATTTTCTCTGAAGCCTTCTACCTGAAGGTTCCATCTATATAGAGAGAAACTTGGCTTCCACAACCCTCCTTATCTTAAGCTGAACTCCTTCAGCCAGCTGCCAATCAAGAAATCTTTGAATTCACCTATGACCTGAAAGCCCCTACTTTGAAATGCTCAGCCTTTTTATATCAAACCAATGTATACCTCACATGTTTTGACTGATGTCTTATGTCTCCCGAAAATGTATAAAACCAAGCTGTACCCAGCCACCTCAGGTACAACATGTTCTCAGGACCTCTCGAGATTATGCCTCAAGCCGTGGTCACTCATATTTGGCTCAGAATAAATCTCTTTAAATGTTTTACAGAGTTTGACTTTTTTCGTGAACAACTTTGATTAGTCTAGCCTCCTCCTCTTTCTTATCTGTAAACATGCATTGCAATAATGAGACACTTGGCTCCTATTTCACCCTCTCTTTGCTTAAGTCTTATAACCCAGTACATTGTATACTAATACAGAAATGTTAACCCATACATGTGTGGAAAACAACTTTATCAACTAGAATACAAGGTTTATGTGCAGTGTGTTTTGCCTTTAGTTTTATAAACTCCTCTCATTTCCAAAGTTACTGAGGTCAGCAACAGCCTGCCTACCTGTATACCACTCATTCATTAAGTTGCTTTGTATAATAATGTTATTTTTGTACATTCTCCCTGACCCTCTAAATATATATATTTTTAATTTGTATATATGAAGGCTCACACATTGTACTAGAAAATTATATGGACTTTTCTACAAATGCGTAAGATTATATATTCACAATTACAGCATTATACAGACTAGTTTTCTTGCTCTAAAACAAAATTCACCATGATTTCCCTATTGGATCTTTATTCCAACCCCTAAATGCTTGGCAACCCCACTAATCTTTTTACTGCATCCAAAGTTTTATGTCTTCTAAAAGATCACATAAATGGGAGCATATAATATGTAGCTATTTCAAAGTAGCTTTTTTCACTTAACAATACATGTTAAATATTGAGCCTTATATTTTTGTAGCTTCATATGTCATCTCATTGTATTGCTGAATAATATTCTATTATATGAATTTACAACTGTTTTGTTTTTCAATTCACCAGTTGAAGGACATCTTCGTTTTTTTGAGTTTTTGACAATTATAAATAAAGCTAGTATAAATACACATTCACAAATTTTTGTATGATCATACTTTTTTAAATCATTCGTGTAAATTCCTAAGAGTGCAATTAGTGTTGCATCATATGCCAGCATTGTATTTTGCTATGTATTTTGACTGTTGCTATGGTTTGAATGCATCTCCTCCAAAATTTACATGTTGCCAATATAAAAGTGTTAAGAGGTGGAGGCTTTAAGACATTATTAAAACATTAGGGCTTCTTTTGTATAAGTGGGATTAAGGATGTTAAAAAGCAGACACCTGGTATTTGGCCTTGCTTTCCCTTCCACCTTCTGCCATGTGAAGATGAAGCAAGAAGGCCTTCCCAAGATACCAAATGCTGGCACCTTGATCTTGAACTTCCCCGTCTTCAGAACTGTGAGAAATTCTTGTTCCTTATTAACTACCTCAACAAATGAGTTAGATAGTGCTGCCTTTGTGTCTATTTTCTGAACAATATTGTAGAGAAATAGTACCTTTTCTTCCTTAAAGTTTAATAGAAATCTCCAGTGAAACCATTTGGGCCTGGTGATTTCTTTTTTTGGAAGACTATTATTAATTGATTCATTAAAAAGATATACACCTATGGAGACATTTATTTGTCTTTGAATGAGTTTGGTAAGTTGTGTCTTTCAAGGAATTGGATTGTTTCATCTAATTTTCAAATTTGTGGGCATAGCATTCTTCATAGTATTCCTTTATTAGCCTCTTGACTTTCACAGAATCAGTAATAATGCCCCTTTAAAATTTGTGATACTGATAGTTGCTTTTTCTTTCTTTTCCTCCTAGTTAGCCTGACTAAAGATTTATCAGTTTTACTGGGTCTTTTCGAAGAGCCAAGGTTTGGTTTTGATGTATGCCTGTATTGTTTTACCGTTTGCTAATTTATTGATTTCTGTTTGAATATTTGTTATTTCTTTTTATCAGTTTGCTGTATGCTTTAATTGCTCTTGTTTCTAAAGATGAACATTTAGAATACTGATTTTAGATATTTTTCTTTTTTTCTAATATAGGTATTTAATGAATTTAATTACTAACCCAGTGCTTTTGCAATAGCTCACAAATTTTGATAAATTTCACAGTCATTTTCATTTGGCTCAAAATATTACTTAAATTTCCCTTGAGATTACTTCCTTGTCCTGTTTGTTATTTATAAGCGTGCTTTTTTATTTGGGCATTTCACAACTATATTTCTGTCATTGATTTCTAATTTAATTTCATTGTGTTTTGTAAGCATAGTTTGTAGCTATCTCATTCTACTAAAAAATTGGTTTACCTTAGTGAATGTTCTATGGGAGCTTGAAAAAAAATGTGTATTCTGCTATTGTTAATAGGATATTCCATAAATACAAATTAGATCATATTGATTGATAGTGTTTCTCAGGTGAACTATATCCTTACTACTTTTCTGCTGCTTGAAATATCATTACTGGAAGAGGATTACTGAAGTCTCCAACTATGAGAGAACATTCGCCTATTCTCCTTATACTTCTTTGACTTTTTGCTTCTTGAATTTCTATGCTTATTTCTTAGGTGTATACATATTAAGAACTGTTATGTCTTATAGAACTGAACACTAACCCTGGTAGTTTTTTGTTCTGAAGTCTATTTTGTCTGTAAATAATATACCTATTCCAACTTTCCTTTGATTAGTCTTAGTCTTTTTCTAGCTCTTTACTTTTAACCTATATGGGTCTTTATATTTAAATTAAGTTTTTTGTAAACAACATAGAATTGGTTCTTGGTTGTTTTTTTTCAAATCCATTCTGACAATCCCTTTCATTAATGTGTTTTTACAATTTACATTTAAAGTGGTTACTTATACTATTGGATTAATATTTACTGCATTTGTAACTGTTTTCTATGTATTGCATGTTTTCTTTATTCTGCTTATTTTTCTGAATTCTCTGGCTTACATTTATCACTTTATATGATTACATTTTATTCACTCTCTTAGCATATCCATTAGCTTCTTAAAAAATTTAGTTGTCAAAAAGTTTCTAATGGACATTTATAGCTAGTAGAAGACCAGCTTCAACAAACACTATACCACTTCACAGATAGTACAGTTCTCTTATAGCAAAGTATTCTTAATTTGTTCCTCCGTTTTTTAGGATGCTACTGTCATTCATTTCACTTATCTGTATAGGATATTCAGTCAATTTATTGTTGGATGAGTTATTATTTTTGAGATCAATTATAAGTAATAAAAATAAAATATTTTTATAATCTTATATATTTATTTCCAGTGCTCTTAATCTCTTTATATAGATTCAAGTTTTTGACATATCCTTTTTCTTCTCCCTAAAGAAGTTTATTTCATTCTTCTTCAGTGCATATCTGCTGCCAATAAATTTGGTCAGGATTTATTTTTCTCGGAATGTACTTGTTCAATCCTCACTTTTGGAGAATAATTTTGTTGAATATAGAATTCTAAGGGTTTTTTTCAGCACTTTAAACATTTTATCCCACTCTCTTCTTGTCAGCATAATTTCTGATGAAAAGTTCACTACGATTCTTACTTTTGTTTGTCTATAAGTAAGACACTTTTTTCTTCTAGCTTCATTTTAAAAATCTCTGTTTTTAGTTTTTGCAGTTTGAATATAAGCCTAAGTATAGCTATTTTGTTATTTATTCTACTTGGTATTCTCTGAGCTTCTTGGATCTATGGTTTCATTTCTGTCATTTATTTTGGTAAGTTCTCAGCCATTATTGCTTCTTGGCTTTTGTTTGTTTGTTTTCTTGCTTTTTCCTCTTTTTCTTTTCCTTCCATCATTCCAGTTACATGTATGTTACATTCTCTATAATGATCTCACCATTATTAGATGTTCTGTTTTCTCTCTTTCTTTTATCTTTTTCTATTCATTTCTCTCATTGTACTTATGTTTTGGAAGTTTTGAGTAAAGCTATCATTAAGTTCTGTGATTTTTTTTCTCATTATGTCCAGTCCTATAATGAACACATTTAAGACAGTTTCACCTTTACAATATAGTATATTTTATTTCTAGAATTTACATTTCATTCATTCTTAAACTTTCCATTAACCTGTTTATACTATGTATCTGTCCTATATGTTGTCTTCTTTTTTATTAGAGCCCTTAATATAGTAATCATAATTATTCTAAATTCTCTGATTATTTTAGTAATCTGTGTCAGATCTGAGTTTGGTTCTGACGCTTCCTTCTTTTTGACTTTCACCATGCTTTCCAAATTTTGATTGAAAGCCAGATGTACTAGGTAATAGAAACTGAGATAAATAGGCTGCTAGTAAGAGGCTTTATATTAATCTGTTTAAGAGTTGGATTATGTTTAGTGCTTCTTTATGTGTAGGCACTAGAATACTCAAATTCTCCAAGTGTCTTTGCTATTGTCTGGTATCTTTGGGCTTCCTTAAAAACTTTCTTTACATAATTTGCACCTGGCAACTCTTCAGTTATAATCAACCTTTATTAGACTGGAGCCTTGTATGGCGGTTGCTAAGTGTAAGGGGAGAAAGTGTTCTATAACCTTGTAATTTAAACACAGTATTTAGTGTTCTTGTGTTTCTAGGCTGTAATCTTTGTAAGCGTGTTTCCCCGTCACCTCTTCGGTGCCATAGAAAGGTGGAGTTGGGTAAGAGTCCTTCCCTCCGGTGGAGTAAGGATCTGTGAAGTCTTTTCCCCTGCAAAGTAGGCCTTTGTTGTGGAGAATGCTCTGGGCTTATTTAACTTTGATTACTCACTCTTCTCATCCTGCCAGATCCAGGAGGGTATCTTCTTCAGATCTTCACTGTGAGAATCTGGTGGTATTCCCAGAGGTAAAACCCACAAAATCATGGGGCATCTCCTAGGAGTATAGTCCCCAAGGAGTTTATCACTCTTTTATTAGCTCATATTCAGCATCCAGGAATTCATTAACATGAATATTTAAGTGTTTGTAATATGGAGTTATAGCTTTGGCAGCTTCTTCTCAAGGTACATAGATCTAAACTGTGTCTCTCTGGGTAAGCCTATCTCTCCAGATTTTAGAGTAGACATCTGCCCTGAAACCTCAGTTCTCAGATGAGCCTAAGATAAAAATCAGTGGTTTTCAGTTTGCTCAGCTTTTTTCTTCCAAGTATGGGAATGACAAGTTCTAAGCTCCTTGAAAGTCAGAGATAAAATCGGAAGTCTTCAATAAAAAATACATATTTTTTAACATTTAAGTTCAGGGGACATGTGCAGGTTTGTTACATAGGTAAACTTGTGTCATGAGGTTTGTTGTACAAATTATTTCATCACCTAGGCATTAAGCCTAGTATCCATTAGTTATTTTTCCTGTCCTTTCCCTCCTATCATCCTCCACCCTATGATAGGCCCCAATATATCTTCTTCTCCTTTATTTGTCTATGTGTTCTCATCATTTAGTTTCCACCTATGAGTGAGAACATGCAGTGTTTGGTTTTCTGATCCTGTGTTAGTTTGCTAAGGATAATGGCCTCTAGCTCTATCCATGTTCTTGCAAAGGACATGATCCCATTCATTTTATGACTGCATAGTATTCCGTGGTATATATTTACCACATTTTCTGTATGCAGTCTATAATTGATGGGCACTTAGACTGATTCCATGTCTTTGCTACTGTGAATAGTGCTGCAGTGAATATACACATGCATGTGTCTTTATAATAAAACAACTTATATTCCTTTGGGTATATACTCAGTAGTGGGATTTCTTGGGTCAAATGGTATTTCTGTCTTTAGGTCTTTGAATCACCACAGTGTCTTCAAGAATGGTTGAACAAATTTACACTCCCACCAACAATGTATAAGTTTTCCTTTTTCTCCAAAACCTTGCCAGTATCTGTTATTTATTGACTTTTTAGTAATAGTCCTTTTGACTGGTTTGAGATGGTATTGGTTTGTGTTTCTCTAATGATCAGTGATGTTGAGTTTTTTTCAAATGATTGTTGGCTGCATAGAATGTCAAAAGTTCATGTCTTTTGCCCACTTTTTAATGAGGTTTTTTCTTATACATTTGTTTCTTTATAGATGCTGAATATTAGACCTTTGTTAGATGCATAGTTTGCAAAATTTTTCTCCCATTCTATAGGTTTTCTTTTTACTCTGTTGATAGTTTCTTTTGCTATGCAGAAGCTCTCAAGTTTAGTTTGATTCCATTTGCCAATTTTTGCTTTTGTTGCAATTCCTTTTGGCATCTTTATCATGAAATCTTTGCCCATGCCCATGTCCTGAATTGTATTGTTAAGTTGTCTTCTAGGGTTTTTATAATTTTGGGTTTTATATTTAAGTCTTTAATCCATCTTGAGTTAATTTTTTTATATAATTTGTTTGAGGAAGGAATCTAATTTCCATCTTGTGCATATGGCAGGCTAGTTATACCAGCAACATTTATTGAATAGAAAATCGTTTCCCCATTGCTTGTTTTTTGTTAGGTTTGTTGAAGATCAGATAGTTGTAGGTGTGTGGCCTTATTTCTGGATTCTGTATTCCATTTCATTGGTCTATGTGTCTGTTTTTGTACCAGTACCATGCTGTTTTGTTTACTGTAGCTCTGTAGTAAAGTTTGTAGTCAGGTAGTGTGATTCCTCCAGCTTTGCTCTTTTTGCTTAGGATTGCCTTGACTATTTCAGCTCTTTTTTAGTTCCATTTGAATTTTAAAATAAAAAGTTTTCCTTGTTCATTGATGAATGTCAATGATAGTTTGATAGGAATAACATTAAATCTATAAATTTATTTGGGCAGTATAGACATTTTAATGATGTTAATTCTTCCTATTCATGGACATGGAGTGTTTTTCCATTTGTTTGTTTCATCTCTGATTTCTTTGAGCAGTGCTTTGTAGTTCTTGTAGAGATCTTTCACCTCCCTAGTTAGCTGTATTTCCAGGTATTTTCTTCTTTTTATGGCAATTGTGAATGGAATTGTGTTACTGATTCAGCTCTTGGTTTGACAGTTGGTAGTGTATAAGAATGTTAGTAATATTTGTACATTGATTTTGTATCCTGAGACTTTGTTGAAGTTATCAGCTTAAGGAGCTTTTGCCTAAGACTATGGGGTTTTCTAGATATAGGAAGATGTCATCTGCATACAGGGATAATTTGACTTCCTCTCTTCTTATCCAGATGCCCTTTATTTCTTTCTCTTCTCTGATTGCCCTAGCCAGAATTTCCAATACTATTTGAATAGGAGGGGTGAGAGAGGATATTATTGTCTTGTGTTGGTTTTCAAGAGGACTTTTTCCCAGCTTTTCTCCATTCTGTATGATGTTGGTTGTGAGTTTATCATAGATGGCTTTTATTATTTTGAGGTATGGCCCTTCAATACCTAGTTTATTGAGAGGTTGTTTTTTTTTTTTTTAAACATGAATGGATGCTGAATTTTATTGAAAGCCTTTTCTGCATCTATTGAGATAATCATATGGTTTTTGTTTTAAGTTCAGTTTATGTGATGAATCACACTTATTGATTTGTTTATGTTGAACCAACCTGCATCAGAGGGATAAAGCCTACTTTATCATGGTGGATTAGCTTTTTGATATACTGTTATATTCAGTTTGCCAGTATTTTTTTTGAGGATTTTTGCATCATTATGCATCAAGGATATTGATCTGAACTTTTCTTTTTTACTGTTGTATACATGACAGGTTTTGGTATCAGGATATTGCAGGCTTCATAGAATGAGTTAGGGAGGGGTCCCTCTTTCTCCATTTTTTTGAATAGTGTAAGTAGGAATGGTGCTAGCTGTTCTTTGTACATCTGTTGTACATCTGGTAGACTTCATCTGTGAATCCATCTTGTCCTGGACTTTTCCTGATTGGTAGGCTATTACTGCCTTAATTTCAGAGCTCATTACATGTCTGTTCAGGGATTTAATTTCTTCCTGGTTCAGTTTTGGGAGGGTGTATATGTCCAAGAATTTATCCATTCCTTCTAGATTTTCTAGTCTGTGTGCATAGATGGGTTCATAATATTCTCTGATCATTATTTTTATTTGTGTGGGGTCAGTGGTGGGATCCTGCTTGTCATTTTTGATTGTATTTCTTTGATTCTTCTCTGTTTTCTTCTTTATTAGTCTAGCTTGTTGTCTATTTTATTATTATTACTATTTTTTAAATCCAGCTCCTGGATTTGTTGAACTTTTAAATGGTTTTTTGTGTCTCAGTCTCCTTCAGTTCATCTCTGATTTTGATTATTTCCCATCTTATGTTAGCTTTGAGATTTGTTTGCTCTTGGTTCTCTAATTATTTTAGTCGTGCTGTTAGGTTGTTAACTTGAGATCTTTCTAATTTTTTGATGTGGGCATTTAGTGCTATACATTTCTCTCTTAACACTGCCTTATCTTTGTCCTAGAGATTCTGGCATGTTGTATCTTTATTCTCTTTCAATTCAAAGAACTTCTTGTTTTATGCCTTAATTTTATTATTTACCCAAAAGTTATTCAGGAGCATCTTATTCAATCCCCATGTAATTAAATATCTTAGTCTTGATTTCTATTTTCTATTCTGTGTGGTCGAAGAGACTGTCTGTTATGATTTCAGTTCTTTTGCATTTGCTGAGGAGTGTTTTACTTCTGATTATGTGGTCAACTTTAGAATAAGTGCCATGTGGTGATGAAAAGAATGTACATTCTCTTGTTTTGGGGTGGAGAGTTATGTAGAAATCTATTAGCTTCATTTGATTCAGTGCTGAGATCAGGTCCTGAATATCTTTGTAAATTTTCTGTCTCAGTGATCTGTCTAATTTCTTTTTTTTTTTTTTGAAACAAAGAAAAAGAGAGAAAAGAAGAAAGAAAGAGTGAAAGAAAGAAAAAAAAAGAATGTAAGAGAGAAAGAAAGAGGAAGAGAAAAAGGGAGAGAGAATGGGATTCTTGTTCTATTGCCCAGGTTAGAATGTAGTCTAAAAATGGGTATTTCTTGGAGACTTTGTTCATTCCTTGTTACCCTTTTTTCTCTAATCTTGCCTTCTCGTTTTATTTCATTGAGTTGATCTTCAACCTCTGATGTGCTTTCTTCTGCTTGGTCAATTCAGCTGTTGAAACTTGTGCATGCTTCGCGAAGTTCTCATGTTGTGTTTTTCAGCTCCATCAATTCATTTATATTCCTCTCTAAGTTATCCATTCCCATTAGCATTTCGTTAAATCTTCTTTCAAGGTTCTTAGTTTCTTTGCATTGGGTTAGTACATGGTCTTTTAGCTCACAGAAGTTTCTTATTATCCACCTTCTGAAGCCTGATTCTGTCAGTTCATCGCACTCATTCTCCGTCAGGCCTTGTTCTCTTGCTGATGCACAGCTGCGATCCTCTGTAGGAGGAGAGGCATTCTGATTTCGGGTGTTCTCAGCCTTTTTGCACTGGTTTCTTTCCATTTTTGTGGATTCAACCACCTGTCATCTCTGTAATTGCCGACCTTCAGATTGGGTCTGAGTGGACGTTCGGCTTTTTGGTGACGAAGTTTTTTCTGTTTCTTAGTTTTCCTTTGGCGGACGCCCTTTCCCCACAGAGCTAGGCCTTCCCGGGTTCAGCTGTGCTTACTGTGAAACTCTCAGTCCTCAGCACTTCCAATTGCTGTTCTCCTTGTGGGGATGGGACCAGC